>CM034149.1:925683474-925702910 GCA_019776745.2 Taxus chinensis | reverse complement strand
TGTTAAAATGGGGCAATTTTCGTCATGTCGCACACCACTTTCTCCCGCCCAAAGGCTGAGCTACATAGCTAGTCCTCTAACTCCCCACCACCTAATTTTCGACAGGGAGTTTTGGGCTCTTTCGCGTTCTCCCATTCCCTCGGGCCCCCCCCCCCCCCCCTTTTTGTTAGTATCTACAAATTCCCCTTGTCCCTTTTTTTGCAAGATCACACGACTTCTTGAATGTACGGCATGAGGCCCGGACGTACGTGTTTGCACGTAAAGTTGGACTTCCTTCCATGCGACGCCTCGGTCACTCCGTCCTCGGTATCATGGAGCAGCGCTTCTTACAACCGTCCTGGGTGAGCCCATGAAGGACGCTTGGACCAACCACGTTGCGAGCCGAAAATATGGTTCGGCTGGGCCCCTCCGCGGTCCACCCAACGTGCTGGGGGTGGTTTTCCCACAGATATCTTATGGACTGCAATGCGATAGCATCACTCGTTTACTCAGTTTATATAAGCAGTACACCTCCTCAAATTGCCCTTCTCCTTGGGTCATCCACCCTCTTCCCCCCCCACATTCAACAAGTGCGCGCCTTGGATTAGAGGGACATGGGGCGTTCCCCCCCTTCCCTCTCGGTGGCCCCCCTTTTCATTCCCCTTCCCGGATTGTGGTCCGCGCGTTTCGCGTCTAATGCCCGGCTTTGGTGTCGGCTGCTCTGATTTTGCCTCATTCTCTCCTCACCCTTCCGTAGCAGAGGCATTCACGGTGCTCCCTCCTAATTTGGGAGCTAGGCACAGGGCACGCCCTCTTCCTGCTTTCTTGTGAGACACCTTAGGCGTGCGTTTTGCTGACGCCGCCGACCCCTGCTCCCGTTCCTTCCGCCTAGCCCCTTCTTTGAGCTCGCAAAACGCCCGCTGGTCTCCCTACGTGGATATGCCGCGTCGCAAAGCTTGGATGTCATCATTCACCGGGCGCCCCACGTAGTGAAAGTGTTAGATTCACGCAGCATGCGCGCATCTCCTTCCCCTCCACAGCCAAAGCCCGTGCTATGCCCGGCTACTGACCCTCACCATGCCATCATTAGGGATGATTGGGCGGCCTCTCACGTGGCCAAATCCTAGAGCTCCTAGGGATTTAGGCTCTCTTTCAGGCGATATCCTGAATTCCCCGGCGTGATCAATTGTTGGGAGCTATGAAGATCCAGATTATATGCCGGTGGATGACTGGTCAGGAAAGAGAACCCTATCGGCTGAACCCCCCTACACTTATGAGTCAAAGTTACGGCAGCAATTGCACAAAAATGGTTAATCTGACATACATCAAGCCCTTAGACGCGTCGGAATGGGTTAGACCCATGGTTATCAATATAAATAAGGATGATCAGATTCAGATTTTTTTGAATTACAAAGAACTGAATGTTACATGTGTAATTGATCCTTTTCCTACACCTTTCACAAAAGAAATATTAGAAGGCATTGTAAGGTGTGAAATACATTCTTTCATGGATGGGATTATTTGGGATCATCAGGTCAGGACTAGACAAGAGAATCAATAGAAAACAACTTGCACCACTAAGTGGGGAAGTTTTGATATATTGTGGTGTTGTTCAGTTTGAAAATGCGCTTGTTGTATTTTCACATATAGTTGTTAAGCATTCCAAGATTTATCCACAACTTTTTGTAGGTTTACTTGGATGATTAGACAGTGTATGGACTTGTAAGATCATTGTGATAATCTGTTGCTTAATGATTAAAATATGTAGACATTTGATTATTTATTTAAACATCAAGAAGTGTGTATTAGCTAAACCATTTGGCACTTTGTTAGGGCACATTATCTGCAAGGATGGTTTGTTGGTTGATCCGCTAAGGTTACAGTTATTATAGGCCTAGAGGAGCCTACAAGTCAAAGTGAAGTGTGCAGATTCTTAGGTCACACTGGGTAGTATAGAAAATTTATCAAGGGATATGCTAAGGTTTCTGCACCCCTGGAAGAGTTACTAAAATAAAGGGACATTTTATTGGGGGGAGAACTGTAGCAGAGCACATCCGAGACATTGAAAGAGAAAATTACCCACACACCTATTTGTGTTTTCCTTCGTGGGACCAACCATTTCACGTACATGTGGATGCTTTTGGCACGGCCATTGGCACGGTGTTTGGCTCAGCCTGGAGAAGGTATTATAGATCATCCTATCTATTTTTCTAGTATAAATTTGACTCCTACAGAGCATAATTATACAACTATTGAGTGTGAAGCCTTGTCAATGATCTATGCACTACATAAATTTAGACAATACCTACTAGCAACACCATTTGTCTTTTATAACGATCACATGGCATTAAAATACTTGGTAAATAAGCCCATCTTATAGGGGCACATATATCTTTGGGTTCTCTTGTTCTAAGAATTTGATTTTACAGTTGTGGTAAAACCAAGGAAAGTAATTCTAAACCAAACCATTTATCAAGGATATAATTAGGGGAAGATGTAAAAATAATTGAAGACATAATTCCATATGCATAGTTATATAGGTTACATAGCGCGCCTTCAAAATTGGATGATATTGATTTCTTTCTACGTACAGGTATGACACCATAGGGACTAAAAGCCTTAGAGAAGAAACAACTTGCAATTCACGCGGCACCTTTTATGTTGATCAGTGGTGACCTATACAAGTTAGGCTGAGATGAAGTATTGTGTCAATTTGTATTGGAGCATGAGCGCACAGATATCATGGAAAAGGCTCATGGTGGTATTACAAGTGGGCACTATATAGGTGATGTCACTGCACACAAAATTCTACTCGTTGAATTATGGTGGGAGACCCTATATAAAGATCGCAAGGCGTAGTGTAAGGCGTGTGATCATTGTCAGCGTCTAGGAAAACCAAGGAAAAGAGATGAAATTTCTTTAAGACCTATTTCTACTGCAGAACCATTTGAAAAATGGGTTATAGACTTTGTGGATCCTATTTTGCCAACCACACATAGGAATTGAGCATGCTACATCATTACTTACATGGATTATCTCACAAGGTGGGCAGAAGCAGCACCTACCAAGGATTGTACAATAGCTATAATTGTCAGGTTTTTATGGGAAAATATTCTTACAAGGTATGGATGCCCACTAAGTTTGACAAGTGATAGGGGCACACATTTTTTGAATGAGACAATCAAGATATTATTGGATGAATTTACGATTGTGCACCATAAGACTACACCCTATCATCCTCAAGAAAATGGAACTGTTGAGGCCTTCAAAAAAATATTGAGCCAGACATTGACAAAAAATTTGTGATGTTGGAAGGAAAGATTGGGATGATAAAGTTTCTATCGTGATTTGGGCATATATAACAACATATAAAAGGTTAAACAAGGCCAAACCGTTTCAGTTAGTGTTTGGCATGGAAGCAGTTCTTCCTATGGAATTCATGTTACCTTCTTTGCGTATTACGCGCGTTGGAGGTCTAGCTAACAAGCAAGCATTAGAAGAATGCATTGAAAATTTGATCAAGTTGGATGAGCGAGGAGAAATATCATGTTGGAGTCAGAAGCAAGAAAAGGCCAGGTAGAAAGCATGGCATGACAGGCACATCAGGGATAAAAAAAATTGAGATTAGACAGATAGTGCTTCTTTATGATTTTAAGTTTTTGGGCCATCCATGAAAACTCAAAGTACATTGTTTGGGGCCATATTTTATCACTCACATACTTGAAACAGGTGCTTTCCAGTTAGAGGTGCTTGATGGAATATGGTTACCCGGTTACTTCAACGAGAGTAGGTTAAAGCCCTACTATAAATAAGTCTTATTGGTGTTTGTAATAAGACAGTTTTTCCATTTAGATTAGGTTTTTAGTTATGTATTTCCTTCTTTTTCGTTATGCTTTGTCAATTTAGTGTGTGTTTTTGTGTAATAAGCGCATTTGCGTTCTGGAATCTAATTACTATTGAAGATTTTTTATGCATAGAGGACTGCACATACCATTTGTGTGGGGTGGTTATTGATAAATAAGTACGGGATTGTTGGAAAATAGGTACACAAAGGACAAAACTGCTACATGTGCTATTTCAAGTTTGGAGAGTTGTTAGAAAAGAAATTTCTTCTAAAAATGAGGACCATAGATGGAGATAAATGAAGGAACAAGTATAAAGTGAGGTAAGCAGAGGCCATGGAAACTACTAAGGGAAGGTGCAGTGGCGAGGTACTCAGGCGCATGGGAGTGCACTGAAGAGAAGTCTATGGCTAGAAGGTAGGAAGATGCTCTAGAAGGTTATAGCTTGGGCGTGAAGATGTACCATGTGGAAAGAGTGAAAATGGTCAATTAATAAGAGGATTGTTGGTAGGTGAAGGAGAAATAAATGCACTAACTTTTTGAATATATATATAAAGATGGGATGCGAGTTCATTCTTACCATTATAATCGTGAGAATTTGAAAGAGCTAAGTGCAACCAAGCTGAGAAAAGAGTATTGAGGTGTGAAGAGTGTAAAACAAGATGTGGAGAGTAGATTTGTGCATAGGAGAAGATTACGTCCCCATTGGTGAAGGGTTTGAGAAAAGTAGAGCGTTGCGAAAGAGCTAGGGCACGTGATTTTTACTAGGGCACGCGGAATCGAGCTAGGGCTTGGGTTTGTATGTTACAAAAGATAGAAGGCAAGAATTTGAGGATAGGAAATTGCAAGTTATAGATGGCACCAAAGAAAGTACCTACCATAAGAGCCAAGGGAAAGAAGAAAGTGGAAGCAGAGGTTGAAATTTATCCCGTGAGTAATTTCTCAGAGATGTAATACCCAGAAGGTGTGATAGTGGGACAAGAATGGGAGTCTCACATTTGTAAGTGTAAAATTTATGATTATAACCACCACACATTGGATAACAAAAAGGAGTTGGGTGTGTTGTTGAGTATGAAGACAAACAAGTGCACAATAGAGGACATGTTAGTGTATGATGACTATGGAGAGAATTTTTTAAAGTATATTGGAGTTTACTACTTGTACGAGCTCTCATACTTTGGAAAATATGAACCTTTGTACCAATGGTTGATGAGAAGAGTACATGAATATTTTTTCTATTTCATTAGATGGAGGGTAAGGATTACTGCAGCATTGATTTCAACATTGACAGGATTAAAAGGCACAGGAGCAGATCTGGATAGTGACGGACTGACTATGTTGAGAGGATAATTTCATATATAATAAGGATGAAGCATGTAAGTTTCAAAATTGGAGATAGTGGAGCCGTGTTTGTATACCTTCATCTTAAGCCTAAGTTGGAGGGTAAAAAGTATGTAGAGAATGAGTTCGCACTCCCAGGGCCGCCAAAGGCTAAGCATACAATGGAGAATGTGTTAGCCCCAAAACCTACAGAGACCACGGTGGTGGAGGAAGAGGAAGAACGAGAAGATAGTGGTGAATTGGAACATAGAGGATGAAGGAATCCCACAAATAAGATGAAAATTGAACGCGCAACCACTCCACCCTAGGTATAAGAAGAAGATGATGAAGACTTAGATGCAATCCAAGGAGAGTTTCTTTTTAGAAGGGTATTCAGGAGAAAAATAACCCAAGGCGCTACTCCACAATTAGTATGGATATTACCATGAATCTCTCCTCAGAAGGAGACAATTGGGAGAAAAAGGAGGAAGCTGAGACTGAACGAGGAGGTGGAGGAGTCTGCAGAAAGTGCGCCCAAATCTCCTACACAACAAGAGGATATGGAAGAGCTGAAGGATGTAAAAAAGAAAGATGAAGATGTGAAGAATGGAGGAGAAGAAGTAAAGGAAGGAGAAGAAGCAAGACTAGATAATTCTCAAAACATAGAAGATCCAACTCCAAATCTTGGTGCTCCAGTTCCTAAGAGGCCAATAACTAAAAGGAAAAGTGGAGAGTATATTGTTTTGTCCTTGGGCTATGTTTAGGACACAAGTAAAATTTTCTGCACCCGTTTCCAAAGCACGGTGATCCCTAAGGAGTTATATGGATGGGTGATGATGGATGAAGACATGGCCACCATGCGCACAAGGAAGAAACTATCTTGGTCTATGCACACTCACATGGATGATCCAGATTTCAACGTATGTGAAGAATCCTGTATGTCAAGAAAATTGAAGAATGCACCTCAGGCTAGACATATAACTATAAAGCCCACTATTATGCCTGATGAACAAGTGAGTAATGCTTTGGTAAAAGTATCTATAAATGTGGCACGGAGGAACATAGAAAAATTTGCTAGTATTAGGGCGCTAAGAGAAGAAAACAAGGAAAATGATGTTGAGATAGTGCGCCTGAAGGGAGAAAAGGACTTGGAGCAAAAGAAGAATGAGGTATTTTTCATAATGGCAGAGGAGATCGGAGACCATGTCTTGAAAGCAAGACCACACTTGGATTCCAAGGTACCTGAAAAGTTCCCTTCGGTAATGCACTATGTGCGTACCTTGGTCAATTTGGTGCTTGAGGATGGACCTATAATTATGCTAGAGCCAAATGATCCTGAACAGGAAGAAAAGTGAGTAAGGGCTTCCATGATGAGTAAAATTACATCTTATGAGGCACTACTCCAAACCTTGCAGGAGGAGTTGAAGAAAGTGGACCAAGCATTGAATATTTATGCAAATTCGAAGGCAGTCATAAGAATAAGGACCATGGAAAATGACAATGAAGTCCTGAAGGAAATGTAGGATGAAACCTTGGGGTGGGCAGAGAGATTGGTGCTAGTAAAGTAAAAGTGTGAGGATTTTGCAGTAGCCCAGGAACCCCATAGGGATAGGTTGGATGAGCTTGGGAAAATTATAGCGCAGAAGATGGATCTTCTTGAAGGGAGGATGTCTGCAATATCTAACATTATGTTAGTATTACAAAATGAAAAGGAGGAGATCACCCAAGATGAGTTAGACTCAATTGCAGTAGATATTTCGGAAAAGGCAGAATCCACGTTGAATGAGTGGCAAACCTTGGAGGCAAAAATAAAAGGAGAATATCAAGAATTGATTCTTCCAATTGAAACAGAGGATGTTGCAGAGTAAATAATTATTATTTTTATAGTAATTATTTACATTCATCAATTCCTTTTCTTTATTCTTTCCATATCAAAAGGCAACCATTGTTAGGGCGGAAATGCAGTTTAGTGTGGGGTAATGTTGAGCAAACAATATGTTGCTAAGAAAAGAACAACCAGAAAGTTCACGCGCAGGAGCAAGGTATACTGAGAGGCGTGAAAGGAATGGGAAGGAAATGCACGTGAAATGCAAATTGATCTGGGACTTAGCCATTTTCATGGTCACGGGATATTTTTGAAAGATGGCATGTGGAGCACACAAACTAGATAAAGACTTGCGTGACACGCATGGCCTATTTTTGGAAGAGTGACTATTAAGCACTTTGCATGGGTTTGAATTAAAAATAGAATTTTCACTGTCAATTAACTAGAAGAGGACTATTATTTAGCGCACTTGCATGTGTGTCTATAATTCTAAAGGTGCATGGTTATTTTCATCATGTGACCTATTTTGGAAATCATGTAAAGCGGTGAAGGGAAAGTCCCCCACCCTTATAAATATTTAGTGAGTTGTGTAGTCTGATATATAGGTGGAGAGATAGACATAGAGAGTGACTATGGATTTATGTTATTATTTTTAATGCGTGCATAAGCTATGGTACCAATTATTATAAGAATCTTATGTGTGTTTACCATATTTAATAGAATGGAGAAAATTGGATAATCAATGGTGTCATATGTAACTTGGTTACTGCATGCGTAGTTTCTTTATGTAATTATTTGATTCATGACTTAGATCTAGAATATGTTCTGTCTATGGAAAGTTACATTTTTTATAGATCTGAATGCATTAACCCTACATCGTGTTCACATCATGCATAAGTAACTCTAAGGAGGGGCCTAGTACCTTTGCGTGCTTTGGGTGAGCTCTCAGTTTTAGGTTGAGTGATGTGCCAATGTGCATGGGTTATTCTTGGTAAATTATAGGTTGCATCATACAGTCATACTTGTACCTACAAAATTTATTTTTCATGACCCTTGAGGAGTCCTTTACATGTCTAAAGAACCAGAAAGGCTTCAAAAACTTATTTTATGTCCATACTTTTCATATGAGGATGACATGAAACATGCTTAGAAGAATGGATAGAATTTTTCATTTCACCATATTTTGAATTCAAACCTTTTGCATATATTTTTATTCAAAATTTCTCTAAAAAATTATCTTATGACTTATCTGAAGAATCCCTGTCAATTTATCACAATTGCTAAGAAGTTGAGGTGCTCAAATTAGCCTTCTCAAAAACTTGTTCTTGGTAAAACATGCATAAATTTTGCATAACACCTCCTTAGGTACTGAAATTTTTACCACAACCTTCTCAAGTCACCCCCTCCATGTATTAAACTAACCAATTTTTCATATTTTTATTTTTAAAGCTTTGCCCCATATCATTTGTGCATAATTTGTTCTCTAGTCCTAAAAAAAGAATTTCATTCAAACCTGTATGAGTTCCTAATTCACATTTTCAATCACCTATTAAGCTCTGTACACCTCATATACCACCATATTATTATCATGCCATGCCTAGTTTACATCACCATGTCCTGGATCATCACTCTCACTTTCCTACTAGACATGTCTTACCTAAAAAGCTTCAGAATGCCCATCTTCATGCCTTATAAACCATGATTCTTGACCTGATACTTCTCCTCTGCATGATATTCAAGCTCATAATACTTAAAACATGATTTCCCTACTTTTCCTTGATTCAAATTTCATGTTTTCATGCATGTCTGCTTGATCTGGGGACTAGGATTAGGCCTAAAGCTACCTTAAACTTCATGAGTTGGCCATGGAGACTTATTATAGACACATTAACACCTCATACATACTCCAATTACTATGGTTAACCTTATGAATCCTTCATTAAACCTTGGGAAGACACATTCACACAAATTTTTTTCTTGACTATTGTACTTAGACCATACTTTCATACCATGACATCATGATTTGACATGACTTAACACCTCATGGAACCACTTTGGACAGCTTGGGGGACACTTTGACATAAATATACAACTTGACATCAATGAAAACCATATGAGACATTTCCTAACATAAATAGATGTCAAGTCTAAGTAGGTGTTTAACATACTAGGAAGTGGGTGCTTCTATGCAAGTTATAACTTGTAAAAGTGTCAGGTAGGTGCTTGATCAGATTTTGAAGTTGGTGCTTCATGTTGAGTATGTGCTCAAAAATTCTAAGACCTTTGTCAGTATTTCATTGGATAAATTTTCCATCTTAGTACATTGGTTTCAGTGGGTTTTTCTCCCTTCAATGGTTTCCCACTTTAAATCATGTCTTCGTATGGTTTGTATTAATGATTGCTTATCAGATAGTGTTGTTTTTTTCTCCATAACAAAGTAAAGAAAATTGAATTGTATTTCAAATGTTGACTTTACACTGATTCACCCCCCTCGCAGTGCCTATAATTTCCAACAATTGGTATCAGAGATAGGTCCTTTTTAAGTGATTTTAACAGCTCAAAGGAGATCCAAATAACACAAGTATGACAAAGCAATCAAGCACAAAGTAATTTTTCTACCTCCAAGGCACCTCTCTTTAATGGGTCCAATTATGCATTTTTGGAGTGTTAGTATGAATACCTACCTCATGTCTTTGGGCTTTGATATATGGAAATTAGTAGTTGATGGCTACACTATCCCAACTACACCTCCAACTAATGCAATAAACAAAAGAGCTAGTGAGAACAATTCAAAATAAATAAATGTAATCTTATGTGGAATGTCAAAGTTGAATTCATAAAATTTAAGCATTGCCTCCATAACCCAAGAGATTTAGGATATATTAAATACCATTTATGGAAGGATAATAATAAGGTTAAGTTAGCCAAGGTTTTACAGACCTACTGTGGTCAAAGCCTTAAAATGAAGGAAGGTGAAAGTATTGCATCCTACTTGCAAAGAGTAGATGAAGTGATAAATCTTATCAAAGGTCTAGGAGAGAATATGGAGGATAATGTAGTTGTTCAAAAGGTATTAATATCCTTATCTCCTAAATATGACTCGAAGGTGTCAACTGTGGAATAATCTAAAGACTTTAGCACTCTTAAAATGGATGAACTTCATGGCATTTTAACTACTTATGAGATGAGAACAAATGAATCAAAATCAATCAAGAAAGAAGCATCATTCAAGGTTGATAAAGAATTCCAAGAAAATAAGAGAAAAGTTAAATCTGACATTGAGGAAGATGATGATAAAATTGAAACCATATTTGTTAGGAGGTTAAAGAGAGGTTCAGGAAAGTACAAGGGAAAGCTACCATTCAAGTGCTTCAACTATGGTCAAGTTGGTCATTTTACATCCAAGTTTCCTAACAAGAACAATAGAAATCATGATGAGAATGATGAAGAAACCACTCATAATCAAAATAATAATATTCAAGAAATGTGAAGCTAAGAAAATTACTTTAATGAACAAAAAATAAATTCTATACCAAAGAGGGATCAAGTTCATCTAAATCTAGTGAATCTAGCAAGTCTAAAAGTGAAGATGAAGGTATTCAAGTTGAGACTCTATTCATGGCCATAGAAGCAACCTCTAATAGCAACTCAAAAGGTAAAAGTAAGTTTGTATATGACAAATCAGATGACGAGGATGCAAGAGTAAAACTTGAAGCTGAACTAGATAGTGCTCTTGAAGAATTAAAGCTCAAAAGGAAGAAGAACAAAATATGAATTCACTATTGAGAGACTATGAAGAGTGTATTAGTATTCATGAGAAAAGGATAATAAAAAAGGATAAAGAACATAAAGAGCGTAATCAAGGAACTTAAAGAAAAAATAATGTTGATTGAAGCATCCTTTAAATTCAAGGAGGAGGAACACAAAAAACTCAAATCAAAGTTAGAGTTGCTATAAAACTGAATTAGATCAGACCTCAAGAAAATTGAAGGTGTATAAGCAAGTTTGAAAAAATCTCAAATGATCTAGATCAACTTCTAAGCAAGCAAAGATCCTTTAATGAGAAAAATGGCATAAGATTTAAGGAAGAACATAAGGATGATGAACCAGTAAGTAAGAATGTGATTATGACCACTCAAGAACCACCTAAATTAAGGAGTGTTGATGTAAAAAATGTCAATAAAATATACAATTCAAGCAAGAAATCCCATGCAATAAGGTATTCTCACTCTTTCTATGGCTATTGTGTTTCATGCAATATGTTTGGACACAAATATTCAAGGTGTAGGAGACATGCAAAACATCATGAAAGACATCTCAATTAATATCACATGAGAAATAAGAATTAACTAATATGCTACAAATGTCAAAATTATAATCACATAGCAAAGTTTGGTTATCAGAAACCTCCAAAGCAAGACAAGAGAGTATACATAGTGAATTCAAAGCCTACAAGTAAAGAAGGAAAAGGTTTAATATCCCAAATTTCCTTTCATTCTCAAATTGAATACATGGAATGGTACATAGACAGTGGATGATCAAGTCATATGACAGGAAACAAGGGACATTTCATCTATTTAGAATAAAATGCATCATGAAAAGTGAGATTTGGTGATAATACATTAACTAACATAGTAGGAAAAGGCACATTAAGCCTTAATAATGGAAAGACAATCAATGAAAGTTTTTTGTATGTAGAAGGTCTAAAACACAACCTTTTGAGTGTTATCCAGATGTGTAAGCAAGGGTATACAATGATGTTTCATGACAAGGGTTGTGATATAAATTTAAAAAAATTAGGTAAGGTGGTTGGAAAGGGCCAAAAGAGTTGTAGTCACAAAATCAATGCACTTTAGGCATTATTTAGCCCGGTCTCATACTACTATTTAGAAGGTTCTTAAGAGAAGAAAGTACTAATTAATCCCACCTTTTGGCCATCTTATTTTATCATTTTGTTTTTTCATTCCGACACATTTTTATATAAATGCCTAGCTATTTCGGCACTTTCCCATAATTTTAGCCTAAACCTGGGGCGCACAGGCCTATACTAGGGCACCCCAGGGTGCCTTGGTCCTACTTGGGGCACCCTGATCCATTTTCTACTTTCCCACCTCTTTTTGGGCCTCTTCTAGCCATTTTTCATCCTTATCTTTTTCCTAGTCAACCCTATTGGGGTTAATTACGAAATTAGAACAAGAGAACCCTATAAATATAAAGTTATGAGACCATAATGAGGGTCCTAGCGTCACTTACTACTATCACTCCATCTAGAGTTGCATCCATTGCATCACTTGCATCCACATACTTATATGCATCAAGGCTAGGTGATCTTCATCAACACACACACTTCATAGGGGGATGGATTCTATTTATTCCATACACACATACTATTACATTTTCTACATTTAGTTATTGCTCGCTACTTCACAAAGTGTGACTGGCATAAGAGCACCTAAGGCACAACATACACACGCACACAACAAAACTACATTTGGGTCTAAAATGTAGTGCAACACGACTTAGTTTAGTAAGCCCATTGTTGTGGCAGCTGAAGTTAGTCTGAGCCATCCATTTGCATCTTTTATTTTTTAGGGTTTTTAATACTTCTCTTGTCTCTTGCAGATCTCCAAATTTATCTTACTATATTCGAGCACATTTGGTGTAATTCATCGAATCTGGTGTGACAGGTAATGAAGGTTATAAAGAATGTTCCGACCCAGAAAGAACCCAGGTTCTAAGATTTTTCAGAGACCAGGGCACCTATTCTGCCATATCAGGGTGCCCCAGCGGCACCTCAGTACCCTCTTAGGCACTCCAGTATGCTCAGATCTTCTAGATCCACTCTTTTAGGGACCTATGTGTAGCCATTCTAGCTTATGTATTTTCCTGTCAGACCTGTGACACCCTGCAACAATCATCCATAATCAGTTGAGTTCATTCCTTACCTTCCTCTTGCATATTAGGGTTTTATTTTTATTAGTTCAATAATTTTAATCATTTTAGTATCTTCATATTACTTTATTGCATTTATTTACAGTGTTTATGTCCTCCTAGATTATATTAACTATTATTAAATTTCCCCCATTTTTAGTTAATTTTATTTAATCATTTTGGTGAACCTGACCATATACGCTTCTTGACTCCTCTTTCTTATTTAACTAGGGTTTCTTTTTTCCTTTCCCATGGCTTGATATCATGAGGAATTTATTGAAGATCACCTTAAATCCAACAATGATCACCTTGATGTGCACCCCCAGGATCTAGACTTACTTCTACATGTGGCTTGTGAGGAAGCTACTAATTTGGCTGGAACTCAATCCTTATGTGGCTATACGAACTATTGTAGCCACTCAACCGCCTACTTCTACTCTTCCACCTATCTATATTGTTTCAGTTTTTGTCCCCACTCCTACCAATCATTTTAGGCCTCCTTTAGTTTCTCATGAAAGACAAGTCTACTTGTTGGCAATCAAGATTTAACTTCTTTGTATCATGATCTTCAAGCTCAAGTTCGTAAGTTGCAACATGCTACTTTAACTACATATCCATCTCTAGATTCTATCTTGTTATTGCACACTCCATTTGCACTTGCCATCTCTACTAATCCTCTTCCTAATAGATTTTTTACCCCTAAGCTGCCCATTTTCAATGGGCATGGTCACCTACAAAAGCATCTTCAGGCCTTTCATTTTTCTATGTCTAGATTTTTCTGATGATCATATTCTTTTCACTAAATTATTTCCCCGTAGTCTCCATGATTATGCCATGCATTGGTTCTATGACTTACCTTTCCACTTTATTACTTCATTCACCCATCTAGTTGATGCCTTCCTTACGCATTTCTCCATAAACATAGGCTCTGATATTTCTTACGCTCAACTATCACAAATTAAACAGGGATCCAATGAACAATTTTATAACTATGTTTTATGATATAAGTATAATCTCGCTAAAATTACAAATGTACTTGCAGATGCTGAGCTGCAGGAACTATTTATCCAAATTCTTTTACCACCCCTCTAAGAAATTAATCTCTTTTGAGGCATGTCCTTCATTTGATCAACTTTTCCATACTCTTAAGCTTCGTGATTCTAAACTTTTATCCATCGACAAGCTTAAATATTAGGAAAAAAACTCCATCCTCCACTCGTTTTCAAAATAAGTCACCATTCAAACCATATACATCCAAGCCAACCGATGCTAAAATCACCGTTAACGTAATTAATCCCTCTAAATAATTTCAATCACAACAACCTAGGCACATGTTTAACAACCTTCCAATGGCTCCACATCTTGCTAATCACCTAATTTCCATGACATCAATACAATGGAAATACAATTCAAACATATATCACTCAACACAACCCATGTCTAAAAATATTTAGATTTCCATTCACAACAACACTTACAAAAAATTTTACTCAATCACGCCTGCAACTTCTACTTTTCATGACTACACCAGGCCTGCATCTGACTCAACCATGCTTAAATCACCTAGTTTCCATAACAACATTAACATGGAGATGGAACCAAACTATGCATACATCAACTTTCCATGATAATTGTACAATGGAAATAAAATAACATCATATATAAATATCATCATCAATTTATACATCAAAGGTTTGTATATCAATACACTAAATATACAGGTATAAATACAAGTATCTCAAAAAATATCATACAGAATCTCGCATCTTTGGCACGCAAGTCGGTATATATGTCAAAAATAAAAAAACAATGTTAGATATCATGAAAATATATCATCCATCATGAAGGCCTAGCTCTCATGCTACTCTCTCATGTATCATCATGTGGTCCTGGTCTCTGCTCGCTCATCATCTCTCTGGTAGCATCACTTGACCTATGACTACTGTGAATTGGTGACCTCTTATCTCACCCTATTTATGTGGTTGATGGCTCTTTGAGATACTCAAACTATGTGTCCATGAGGTTGTCCTAGCACTGGCTTCCTGCTGTGCTCTGTGCTCAGCATAAGATGGAACATGTATACCCACATCTCATAATCGGTCTTGATAATACCTCACCTCTAATACCACATCTTTGTAGGTGGCCATAGATATCACCTGGGAAGGAGCCATCACTCTCACCCCAACCTTTGGAATTTTTCCCAATAAAAATTGGCCCTTGTACTAGTCCCTTTACTACTACCCTACATGGTGGGTGCCTAAGCTGGTGCTTATGCAGCTACCTGCGCCTGTAATGCAGTCACAAGTGTCTGTAATGGAGTCACCTGTGCCTGTGATGTGGCTAACTGCCCCTATAGGGTGACTATCTGGGCCCATAACCTCATCACATGTGCCTAAAAAGTTGTTACCTATCCCCCATCATTTATCGGTAGTTGTGAGGGAGCCTGAGATTGTACCTGAGCAAGCTATCCATGTAATCCAATCACCTACCTCTGAAGCGTGACCACCTGTGTCTATGCTTGTGTAAGCTGGAACTGTAAAGCATTGACTTTCCCCTATAATGCATCCCTCTGCACTATCACTATAGCTATTTCTAGACTGACCTATATGTGGAGGTGCTTACTATAGTTGTGCTACCCACTAGCACTTGTATGTGTCTATGGTGCATGCATCATTAATACGCCTATTGGCTACCTGCTCCTCCTACCTATAGGATCCACTAGATGTGGCAGTAACAAAGGTATCTTCCACATCATCTCTGCAATATTGATTAAATGGTGGAGGAACATCCTGATGCAGCCTAAACTGGCATCAAAATCTATCCACTAGAATCATCTCGTTCTCATCGGCACATCTCTTATGTATCCATCTGACCAATTAAAGCCCTGCCAACTCCTCTGTAATACTGTCATAAGATGGAAAATCCACATACAGACTGCCATACAATTTCTATCACATATAATCCCTCCAACATCAACCTATAATAAGTCACGTCATGTGATGCCTCCTATATTCACGGATGAGCCCCTACGGGAACCCATCTCCTGTAGCCATATCGAGCAATGTCCTGATGTCAATCATGTCTCGAAAGTCCCTGTGGGTGTACAATAGCTATGAGCTCATAGGCCCAGTAGTGCAGTAAATATATAAAGTAAATCCCATATCTTCTGAATCCTCCAATATGCCCATAGTTCCCTATACATTTTTGCTAAGTAGGTCAACACCCACAGAAAAACAAACCCTGCTCCTCCATCATGTCCTGTAAAACCCCCATTAGTGCTTGGGGAAATTTTTTTCCCTCTGAATTTTGGAGTGCATAACATCCCACCTCCACCATCATCAATACTATGCAACCTAGTCTCCTGAGGATTTGCAATGTACATGGCTCCATAGCTAATACTGGCACTGTGCTCACCCAGGTCACCCACCACCTCACCAAATATTGCAACCATAGTCTCTGTTGCCTCGTCAAATGAAATATAGATATACTAGATCCCCCACAATCGGTATCTGCAAAATCCTATACACATCCTCTAGCGTAATCGTCAGCTCGCTAGTGGGTAGATGGAAGGTATTGGTCACTGAGTCCCATCTATCAATGAGCACAACCATAAAACTATGATCTCGAATGATATGCTTGTATTGCCTCACAACAACAATCCCAACATCTCGCATATGGTATCACTCGTCCTCAGTAATGTCTATCTTACATCTGTACCAACAATAGTGGTACCCTATCTCGCATAGTCAACTAGTGACGTGCACATGTATCATTACCAATTACACTTGTCAATCATTTCCCTCTTTTTAATCATCTATTCACACCTACCTAGTCCCAGCCCACACACAATTTTCCTAGCCTATCCATTTTCTACTTGAATTAACTCGCCTACTCTGATGTCTATCTTGCCTAAAAAATTCTCACATATTATGGTTTACTACTTTCCTACCTTCACCAATTTGACATGACTTGCACCTAAACCCCGACCATTCATACCACTATTCATTCAAAACCCCACCTAATTCTAACAATTTATATGCCTACTCTATCTACCACTACCTCCCTGCTTCATCATCTATCCTACAACTCCATTCTTTTCATTTTTAGAACTTAGTCACTTTTTACAGTGACCGGTAACTGGTCACCCTTTATCCCCATCGATGCTGGCTAGCCCACCGGCATTGACCGAACCTCGACCGGACGTCGGTCACTTAGTTCGGCCCTAGGGCTGAACCCCAACGTCCCTCTTTTTCCAAAAATTAACCAAAAAACACCTAAAACCTCTAACCCCAAATTACCCAAATTCCACCCACATTCTTTTTACAACGTAATTATTCTACATTTGACCCTCCCCATACCCGATTTCACCCCATTTTCTACTGAAAAAATTCAATTTCATTTTAAAAACCAACATTAAATCTTTTTCGACCTTAGTTTAATCAAACACACCAAATGGATTGTCAGATATTACCACTACTCACCTCCGTCGATCATGGTGGGATCTCCAGTCTCTGCACTAGAGGACCTCCAACTCCCTCTCCTACCTCTGTCATGGCTCAATCAATCTCACTTTACTCAACCAATATCATCATGCCAATTGATCTCTTGGGTCCAAAAACTCCACTCCACCCACCTCTCAACTCACTCAAACTCAACTTGGATACTACCTCTATCATTTTCTCGACGTTAAATGCCCAAATCCATCCTCTCTGTCGATTTTCCATAAGTAGAAAAGTCCAAATGAACTTTTCCAAATGTGGGTTTTGCGTTTTACTACCAAATTTGCTTGACCGACGTCAGTCGGGAGCCCTAGTTGACCAACTGTTGGTTTCTCGTGACTGGTATCAGTTTTACCTTTAACCAATATCATTCATCCTATCTAATACCATTTCTCCTAAATTCACCACATTTGACTACCAAAAATCCATTTTTTCTTGCTACCCTACCCTTACCCAAGCCCTTTTCGCTCACCATATCACCTTAAAACCTAGCCTACGACCTTTGTTTCATTTAGGGGAAAACATGTTCCTGTACCGCAACCTTACCTATGACCTTACATCTCGAACCCAACCCGACCTCACCCATTTGACACTTGAATTCGCTCAATTGTTATACCTTGCAATGGCGTTACTCGTGTTGTTTAGGCTACTGACCTTGCCTTACTTGATGTTGTGTCATTTATCATGATCAAACCTTTTGGTGTTTTGGAACACAACTAATGCCCATGTTCTTGCACCTAGCCGAGTTGTTTGTTTCAGGACAATATCCTATACCCTAGATACCTGGACCAAATCAATCTTGTTTGGATAAACCTATTGACCTTTGACAATGTAGATTTTGTGAGCTCTTCAACCTAGTGCCTTGTCGCATTCTACACTTGTGCGTGCGTTTAAATTCCCCCCCCTATTACCTACACCCAAAATCACCATTTTCCGCTCCCATACCCTACCTTATTTTTCATCACCTACCCTTTTATCAAACCCCTCACTGATTCATCCTACTACTTCCTCAATTATGGGTTTGAGGGGGATCATCTCCACCCATATCTAGGGCAACTTGACTTCAACCCATACCTAAGGTGACCACTCCTATTTTTGTTTGTGATGCTTATCAATACAAGCTATGTGATAAAAAGGGGCAAATATAGACACCAAAATTTGGGACACGTCCCTTTAATCCATTTCAGATTCATTAATTTGACATGTATACCTAGCTATGGTCCCCTTCACCACATTGGTATTAATTTAATCACCTATGATTAAATTAATCCTCATCCTCATACTATTATTAATTTAATTACTTTAATTAGATTAATATCCACCTCATTAATACCCACATCATCCCTCCACCTCGTCCCAAGACTTATTCCTAGCCTATTGATTAACTAAGACTAAGTCCCTACTTATCCCAACCAACTAGGAACTTAGTATAGCCCTAACACTAACTCCCTATTTATTCTCCAAAAACACTCACTACTTATCTAAGTGTCATTCTCCACTTGAGACCCGAAATGAGGATTCAAGTCACGCAAAAAATAGCAAAGATCATGCTATTTTTGGCAACTTGGACTTATTCATCCTTAACCGACACCGGTTATGCCTTGGTTGGCGTTGGTCACCTAACTGCCATCAGTTAGGTTAAATAAGAGATTTCTAACTCTTTGTTCAGGTTTTGATTTCAGAGTTCTTAGCTTGCAATTATTTACATTCGTACTCTCAAGCATTCATGCCACCTTACAAAAAATCAAATCCCCTCTCAGCATTCAGGCATTATTCGGTTCATCCATATGCTCTTCCAAAGCTCTAGCACATGTACCAGGAAACATCGTGTTGCCCTATTGCCATATTCACTCCAGATCACCACCTTCTGTATCCACCACCACCATCCACCTCTAGGTTACATTCAACAAGTGAGTGTTATCTCTTCGTTTTCATTTCTAATAGATCATATTGTTTTATTAAGCTATCTACTTTAGACACCACCCTTCTACCTTACTCGGATCTAATCCCTAATGCCTCCCAACCAACCTTCTATCTGTT